>CM073768.1:75985581-76020045 GCA_037158775.1 Hetaerina titia
GGAGGCACGTGGCTATACGAGCGGATAAATGGCGCTAAGAACGCTATTATTCTCCGTAATTCAAGGACTTTAGTAAGGAGTTTGATGCTGTAAAAATTCCTGTCATCATGTAAATATAGCTTCTTCAGTTATTTACTCTTATCTCCCATTTTCATCCTCTCATATTCCTCGTTGTGCCTCATCAGATCTACTGAGGAAAAGCAACGGTTTTTTGAAATACCATCTTTGTGTAGCTAAAAGCTACCAGTTTTTCATTTTATTTCCAAGAGGATCTGATAACACCTTTTTTATATACCAGGTCTGTCCCAAAAGTAGTAGGACTGACTTGATTTAAAAAAATGTCTTGCCAGAATTAATACATTCACTTAAAAGTCTTCGAAATAGCACCCTTTTGACCCGGGTTTTCCACGCCTCTAACGCCTTCTGGAAGGCGGCGCCGGGAATGCTTCTAAGTTCCCTCGTCAAGGTCTGTTATAACGCTTCCACCGAGCCGTGTTGACATCCTTCCAGAACGGATTTGGGGCGGGGAAAGAGGAAGAAGTCTGGTGGGGCCAAGGTAAGGGCTTTTGATCGGGTCGAGAAGCTCTTGATAGATCCGCGTGTGAGTTGGCTTTTGTTCGTTCGAGAGCACTCGCAGTACCAACTTTGTACACACTTTTCTTATGCCCACGCTTGCAGTCACAAGTCGATGCACATCACTTTTAGGGATACCGAGTTCCTCAGAAACCATGCCAACACTTAATCTGCGATCACTGTCCAACAAAGCCTCCACTCTTGCAAGATTTTCGTCAACTTTGAGGTCGAAGGGCGTTCTGAGCATTTGGCGTCTTTAACATCTCTTCTACCCTCCACAAACAACTTGTGCCAGCCAAAAACACCTGATCTTCCCATGGTGTTATACCCATATACTGCCTTGAGAATGTCACGAGTCTCTTTTTCTGTTTTGCCCAGTTTCACGCAAAATTTGATGACAGAGCGCTGTTCCAATAACTACTTCATGACAGAGCGCAACGAGGCCACGTTACAGATGTTTCGCATACGAACGATACGCACTATGAAAAAGCTGGAAGCCAATTACCACCGGCCTCCAGCCTTTTCTGAGACTCCCCTCCCTCGAACCCAGCCAAAGAAACCGTCCTACTACTAGAAAGTCCTACTACTTTTAGGACGGACCTGAGCTTTCAAAAAACTTGTTGGACTGGCATCTTAAGCTGCAGCCATTATTTTAAGAACAATATAAATGAGAAATTATTAATAATTACAAAAAGTAATGTTATATTATATGTTTGGCTTCGCCTGTGGCATGGTTAACTTTACTAATTTTAAACACTTAATATAAACTCGAGTCAACTAGTTCATACCCAAAGCAATACTTATTTCTTAAGGATTGATCACAATTTGCAGTGATGAAACTAAAAATCAACACTTGGTAGGGAATAAAAAGAGACGTTTCAGGCGTGATATGGTGGAATATCATGATTAATAAAAATAGGCAATTTTCCACAAAATAAAATTTTTTAATACGACCGGTTTCGATGTAACTACATCATCATTTACATCCCTTTCTCCTCCCCCGCACCTCGTCACTCACGCGTCCTTCCACCTCCCCTCCCTCTATCCTCCATTTTCCACTACACACCAACCCCCCCCCCTTACTAGCTTTTCAGCATACTATACTTTTACAAGACACTGAGTTATGACCCTCACTAGAAGATGATGTGGTTACATCGAAACCGGCCGTATTAAAAAATTTTATTTTGTGGAAAATTGCCAATTTTTATTAAACTTGGTAGCGAACCAGATCTAAAATCTATGTTAATTTTATAATAATTTCTGGAAAAGTTATTTTATGATAATGTATAGCTTAAGATGCACACTGCTACCACTGATTGATTAAAATTGGAGCATATGATTAATAATATTCTTAAGGACTGGAGAAAGTATCATAAAATATAGATTTCATTGAATATGGCTCGGAAAATAGGGTCAAAGTGTGTGTTTAACAAGTTATGGTAATTAGTATTTAAAGTTACTGATTAAAGTGTATTTTGAAGGAATTCAAATACATTTAAACTCTGCCCCAGGAGTGAAAAATTTCCAGATGGGAAATTTATACTGAATCACCATCCATTTTACTGTGATATATTATTCAGTGATATTTTTTGTCACCCCGGTATCCTCTGAAAAAGGAGCAGCCTTTTTTAAAACCAGTTTTCAACGAGAAAACATGCTTCATATCTGTCCCCGGGATTCCTTATTTTAAAGTAGTCCTCATTGGCGATTCCTCATTTGTTGTAGGTGGTGCAGAAGCATCGGATACACGAGAAATAAACCCGAAACACAAGGCTCGGAATTCGGCCTGGCTGTGTAAACAGGTTACGCTCGGATTACCCACTCCGTCACACCATCCCAAATGGTCAGTTTTCCCTCCTTCTCTCTCTCTCTATTTCTCTCCCTTGTGAAAACCCTTTCGGCTCTCCCCGATGGCCCTCCCTCCCTCGGCACCCTCATCCGCCCTTCCCGCCCCCGCAAAGCCCAGTTCCGGTTCCGCCACCGGAGGCCTCACCCTCTCGCGGGACTCCTAATCCGGCTCATGGGGCGGCCGTAGTGTTTTAATGTCTATCATTGCCGAACAAGGCGTCTCATCACTCAAAATAGTTACACCTTCCTCGCCCCTTTGCCGTGTTATGTGTTGAATCAGCTGGCGAAAGGGGCACTAAACTCATCGGTCCCCTTCTCCCACCCCCTTGCTGGATAGGCTACCAAGCGGGATCAGCTGTCAGAGGAACTGCGGTGATGCCAGGGGTCGAGTGGTCAGTGCGGACCCGGACAGAGACGGATGGGGATTATGGCCGCGTGGGCAAGAGTCCCCTGTCCCCTTCTCTCTCCGCCCCTCCCCCCTCTGCGCTCCCAACCCTTGCCCCTTCGCCATCACACACGGTCCCTTCTCACTTCCCTCCTCCCTTTTGCCGACCCGATCCACGCTCTCCTCTTCTCCTCTCCCCTCTTCTCTGTCCCCTCTCTCTCACCCAGTACTCCGGTCCGCATACCCTTCGTCACTTTTTTTCTGTCCCTGCTCTCTTCCCTTTCGTTCCTTGAGCTTTCTTTTTTGTGCATTTTTGTTCGTAGTGCAGGGTGCCTGCGCAGCGCGTGTGACGAAAGCCGTTGCAGTCGTATGTGTTTGTGTGTGTGCGCCCGCGTGAGTTCGCTGATGAGTTGTGTACGTTTGTCAACCTCGTAAACAACAAAATGAATTTCGTGAAATTCCCTTCGTTAAGTTTTAAATGAGATCTCCACCGGCGGATTGGCTCGTTTATTATTTTTTTATTTCCGCGATTCAGAGGAATCAAACTGGGATAAATTTCTCTGAGGGAAGTAGGATCAAATGAACCACAGAAAAATAAGGATAGCACGAAACTAAATTAAGTTACTTGGAGATACGAAAGAGTAAATTAGCCGTAGGTTCCATGAGAAGAGAAAGTCATTTGTTAGAAGTTATTTGACCATGTACGAGCCAAGTGAAAGTGTTTAATGCCTTTCACAAGCTTTTACGACTTTATCAGTGAATATAATTGGCTTTTCACCATAATAGCCTCGTGACTGAAAAAAATGTTCTCATTTCAATCTCGAGGAAAAGTTTTCTGTACCTCACTGGTAAATGTAATAAAAATTACTTCTCGGGTTGAATTTCTGCCTCAAAGTATATCGTTTATTGTTGGAAACAGTCGTAAGTTAATAGATGAAAAGCTAGACAGCTGTGCTGAGAGCATATAGCTGTGGCCAAAGTTCTACAAATCAAGAAATTAAACGCAATTGTCTCTTTTTCTTTGCAAAGTTGAGCTGAGGGCACCTGGATGGCACCTTACACATAGTGATATAGTCATAAAAATAGTGTCCATAATGCCATCAGAAATTTCTATTTCTGCTACCATATGACAAAATTTCTCCACGGGGGGGGGTCTTCTGTTCTTAAAATTCATTTTCAATGCAGTGACTGGTACCCTTGGAATCACTGTTTTCACGAACTTGGTCTACATAATTCTTACTCGTAAAATACTCATCTTCAGTTTGAAAGCCACTCTCCAGGCTATAATTGATCACAACATGCTGCACTCCATGGTAGAGACCGGCTATGTTAATTCAAAAATATATACGTGACTCAGAGATAGGGGTGCTGAAATTAATGCTGGAGATTGCGTATTTTATAAATTAAAAAAAGGACATTTTGAAAGGTTTTTATAAAAAGTCACTGAAAAATAAGAGGAATAAACTTGAGAACCTATTTACTTGAATGCAATATGTTAAATTTATGGTGATGATGCCAGCTGTCATCATAATTTTTTTAATTAATTAATTAATTAAAATTAGCAATTTTTTTATTTATAATTTTTTTAAATACAAGTTAAAACATAAATTACCGTTGCTAATTTATATTTGCAAAAACAGAGTGATTTTTAAAGAATATTTGGGGACATTTACGACTATTGTGGTTTTGTTATCCCGTTCGGATTTTTTGAAGACCTTTGAGATGCACCTTTTTATCATCTTATGAAATGAGCAATAGTTCAAGATGAAAATGTAATTTACTAAACTCAACATTATTTCCGTCATGCCTATATTACACCACATGATGGCTTAGCGTCAAATGAAGGTTATCTCGAAGTAATTCAAAGCATATTCATCTTTATTCGAGCCCTAGGTTCACAGTCGCTCAAATGGTTCTTACAAATGTTTCCGGCTTTCCTCGCCATTTTTTCGTCGGTTCCTCTTTACTTTCCGTAAATAAGTCCAGTGTTCCAATAACGAGCACTCTATCTCAGATACTGGAACATGCTATAGCCCATCACTTACTGGTTAATGTTGAGTTGTGTAGGAGTTCTCGCCAATTTCCAAACTTTAGACCTGTTTTGGAAATAATAACACACATAATGTAGCCTTTATCTTTTTCGGAATAGGATCAAACTATTATCTCACTAAGTCTTTCGGCCGGAAGACTTTGTGAGATATTTATAGTGGTATTTCTCAGGCTTTCTCATAGATGCTACGAATCAGTCCTCTCTACAGTCCTCTCTAACAATCTAGTCTCTTTCTACACATTTTCGTAAACCTTTTAGTATTTCCGTAGGAATGTTGTCTACCCCCCCGGCCTTATTAATTTCATCTCCTTTAATGCCCTTTCTATCTTATTGTCGAGTATGCCTGAACCTCAGCCATCTTCAGCTATGACATATGCAGTTTCTATCTCTGTCCTTACTGACCATAGAGTTCTTCTATACATTCCTACCAGCTCTATTGGATCGTTCCTGTTTCAACGTTCATTTTACCCGACTTATCTCTAATTGTTAACATAGATCTTCTCTTATTACTACCCGATAGTGATTTAACTTTGCTGTATAGCGCACCAAATTAACCCTTCTTATGCAAACATTCCATATCTTCGCACTGCGTCTTCCACCATGCTTCTTTTGCTTTATTTTCTTGCTCGTCTCGATTTACTATTTTAATCTGTGCACTTATTTCTGCCTAACTCGGCGTTTACATTCGTCCATTTTCTTCTCTCGTCTATCTTTCTAATCATCTCATCCGTGATCCATGGTTTCCATGCTCTTTTCCCAATAACGGTTCATATAGTTTCTTTTGTGGTTTTCGATATCCTTTTCTTGATACATTCCCATTTTTATTCGATAATACTCAGCTCTTTACCAGCATGTCTGACCTTTTCTACAGCCTGCTGATACTCCTTCCTTGTCAATCCAGTTAATGCTTCTACATTCCATTGCATAACCCGCCGCCGCCCGCACAAGCTCTTCCACCACGTCAATTTTGTAGTCTATGGAAGGGATATATCAATAATATATATCCCTTATATATATATATATATATATATATATATATATATATATATATATATATATATGGGTCGCGGTGGTCTAGTGGGTTGAGCGCTGGACTACTGACCGGAGGGTCCCGGGTTCGATTCCCGGGCAAGTCACTTTGGGCACCTGCAGCTCCACCCAAGCTAGTTGATTTTTCGGGTACCAGGTCTTCCTGGGAAACCATAACCGGCACAGGGAAAGGAACTGGCCCCCCACCCTGATGTGTGAATATTCACACGCCGTCGGGCTTGGTACATGGGTGAGCTCTACCATCACCTACTAAACCGACCTTCGGGTTGATTACTGTGTTTATGGTTTATATATATATATATATATATATATATATATATATATATATATATATGTTATATATATATATATATATATATATATATATATATATATATATACACATTCAAACACGAAATACCGCCATATGGCGAATAAATATTCATTCAAATTGAAAATAGAAATAAGGAAAATGGTAAAGGAACACATATAAAGGACAAACACAACAGAGGTGGGGATGGCGGATGTGAGCAGATCACGAATGTAAAAATATTTTCCTCGACCGGGACTTGAACACCGGATCTCTCCACTTGCCGGGCGGATGCTCTAAACCACCTGAGCTATCGAGGAAGAGTACCTTTACATTGAAATCTGCGATCTTATAAAGCGCCAAAGTGCTCCGAATCATTGCCCAGAAGATGGCGTTAGGGAGCTGTTACACCCACCAAAGGAGAATTGACAAACACAAGAGGAGAATGGACAGTAGGTTAGCAAGCATACAACATCATAAAGGATAGGAACGGTGCGTTTCATGGCACGCATAGCCAGAAGAAGAGACGAGCCACATATATATATATATATATATATATATATATATATATATATATATATATATATATATATGTGGCTCGTCTCTTCTTCTGGCTATGCGTGCCATGAAACGCACCGTTCCTATCCTTATATATATATATATATATATAAGTAATACATATCCCTTATCCATGGACTATATAGGTATAAAAAATCATAAACACAGAAGAACCAGAACACAGTAAGTAAATACAGCATTAGTACTAGAGTACATTTAGTACTAGAGGTACTAAACCCGACGGCATGTGAATATTCACACATCAGGGTAGGGGGGCAATTCCTTTCCCTGTCCCGGTTATGGTTTCCCAGGAAGACCTGGTACCCGAAAAATCAACTAGCTTGGGTGGAGCTGCAGGTGCCCAGAGTGCCTTGCCCAGGAATCGAACCCGTGACCCTCCGGTCAGTAGTCCAACGCTCTAACCCCTAGACTACCGCGACACACTATATAGGTATATAATATATTTTTATGTATATTATTATATTTTTTGTATTAATATATATATATATTAATACATAAATGTAAATATACGTGTGTGTAGTAATATTAACGTAATATGTAATTATATCTGAACTCATACTATTGCATATGTGTACCTAAAATGAGTCCGGTGATAGCAGCCTACTTTAGACCATAATATTCAATGTCCGTATAATAATGAAGTAGGTAATTTGCGAAAATAGCTATGGATTTAACAGCTTTTCTTAAGAAGTCAAAGAAGAGAATTGCAAAAATACGTATTTGATCAAGTATTACATATTTCAATATACGAATCGTATATGAAATAACTTAATAACAACTGCTTTTTTACACCAGTAAGCTGTAATAAATTTAAAAATTAGCCACTTTCAATGAAAAATAATTCTAATTATAGTTTAAATGTACTAAAACTCCAAATTGAACATGCATTTGAAAGAATGAAACTAATTTCAATTGTTTTTATTTGCCGATCTTGCATGTAGCCTCTGAAAGTAAAAATTCTCTCCATCGATGCGTCTTTTTTTTAAGGTGTGAGGAATTGTACTAGATAAACATCGTTAGCAACTCTGCCAATAAGCCCTCACTGTGTACATTATTTCTTGATTTTTGAAAAGTGGTCCTAAGTAGCATTGAAAAAACTGCATTTTCACGTGTTTGCTGCAAACAAATGTGATATCAACGGATTTTAAACTCAGTGTGTGTGTGCTTACCTTTAGCCAGTCCGACAAGAGTTGTGATAAATGGCGCAGGTATAGTAAAGATCATTAAGGGCGGAGATGAAAGTTTTCGGTAGTGATCAGTGCTACACCCACCCTTAGTGTGCTGAGCTTATAAGCTTCAAAAATGTAATCACGCAAATCAGCGGTGAGAAATTACGGGAGTTGTTTGCTAGAAAGATCAAACAGAAAGCAAATTAATTATAAGTTTACCTTTTAATTTCCTGCCCCTGGTAAAAATTGACGGATTTTGACCACAATTTCTATTTAGTTAAAGCCATTCACTTTGGAGCCTGGCGATTTTTCTTTTCTTAGTGAGGCCATATTGTTGATAAAATTGAGCATATTTTGAAAGTCACTTAAAACAAAATATTCCCAGGGATCGGTGAGAAAAAACATTCCTCCTTTAATAAGGTAATAGATAATAATTTCACTAATAATAGCGTACATCGTATTACCTGTACAAATAGAAATGTGATCAATCTATTTGAAGAAAATTTACCTTTTGATGGAGAAAATAAACATTACTAATATCATTGTTGGTAATGTATGCCACGTGTGACGTATATGTAGTTAATGGTATTAAGTTTAAGTGGAAACAGAGACTTAATAATGACTTAAATTGCATTAAAAGAGTTACATTGCGATCTGATCGTCAACTTTGGAATGTAAAATTAAGAAAAACTGCTGTGGCTCATAAAAGATATCCTTAAATGGTAGAGTACTTAATGAACTTCCACTGCATGCAATCAAAAATGTTCTTCTCGAAGTATGCTAAATTTAGATGATTTTTCTGATATTTTAAAGAAGAATTTTATATTTATTTTTATCGCATATAAGTTATTCTAGCATATATAGTTCTTCTATTCCAAGGGTATTTAAATCATAGTACCCCCGCAATATTAAATTAAGAGGTGCTGAGATAGAAATTAATTACGTCTTATGGTAACTTGATGAATGTAGTCAAGTGTCTTTGAGATACGGGTCCATCCCACGCTAGAAAAAAGAATTTTATCCCAAAAGAAAATACGAACGTGCAATGATGACTGGATTTGGCATATATTTTTCGCGAAAGATATAGGAAAATATTATCATTATAAACTACTGGAATTTGAAAGATTTAAAATCCCATTTAAGAAATGGCAAATTAAAAAAAAACAGAAACGTGAGGCCACTCACAGAGCCCTGTTATGATATTTTGTACATTGAAAAGCTATAAAGATATTTCAAATGTCAAGTGACTTCCCAGGAATAAAATAGTTAAAAGAAGTTGACATATTTCATTATCGTTCAAAGTGCCTTTCGCTGTTGTTTCTCTCGCCATTCAATTTCTCGCTTGGTATTTCCTCTAGCTATCCTGGCCAAAATTAACAATGCCATAGGCTCACCGTTAATATTCAGGAAAATAAATGGAAATTGCCGCACTTCTTAAAGTCGCTTATCCGGATGAAATTTTAAGAGTGGAGGATACGAAACGAGAAGGAGCGGCAATAGGGTCGAAAAAGCGAGGCCATACAGGTCCTGTATGTGACCGGAGAGGTGAAAAGGAAGGGGCGAGCGAGGAAAAGAAAGAGGGAGAGAAAACGAGGGGGGAAAGGATTCAACCCCAAGAATACGAAGGAAAGGGATGGAGTAAGGGTTTCTGGCTGGAAGACTGAGGGAGTTCTGTCGTTGCGGGTGTGGCTGAGGAGGTGAGGGAGGGAACCGAGGAACGTGGGCTGGTGCGGGAGGATGGAGGAAGATTGTCGGCGAGAGGAGGGTTTAAGAGTAATTAGAGCTCTCGACGGATGTAATAGGGTGCAATTTGTAGTCGTCGCTTAGGAGGACAGAGAGGGATGGGAGGAGAGTTTGCGGGATGGCACAGTGACACGGTGGATTGAGATGAAAACGCGGAGGGGGGGCGGGACTGGGGGGAGGGCACAACGAGGAAAGGGGGTAGGAGGAAGGAAAGTAGTGGGAGGGACAACAGCTAGAGACGTTTTGAAGCAGTGGAAGGGGGGAGGGGTGAAGGGCGTCGTAAGTGACGGAGACCGGTTAGAGGCATAGTGGGCGGAGTGATGGGAAGAATACTATAGCGGGTCGGAGAGGGGGGGAGCGAGGGGGACATTGAGGGGAATGAGCGGAGGGGATGGGCGGGGGATGGTGGCATGGGGTTTGGGAGGGACAAAGAGGGTCTAGGGTGCAAACAAACGGAATTATATCGAACAGTGAGGGGGAGCGACGGGCGGCTCGTATTTAAATTGGTGGAGGTTTTGCCCTAATGCCTCGGATGAATACTTGAGACCTTGTTTTTTCAGGGGTGGAAGCAAGAGGGAGGGAAGCCCCGATGAAAAAATGCGGCTTTCAAAAAATGGGGGAGTTCTTAGTAGCCATCGTGATGTCAAATTGCTTCCCAGTTCCTTAACTGAAACTTGCCAATCACGAGAATAGAGTATTTTACGTTATTGTATAATATTTAATGATGGTTTAAAATCTAAGTCCGTGTTTGTACTAACCTTTATGGTGAGTCAGTAACAATTTCTGCTCTTTGATACGTATTAGATACGTCTTATAAAATCAAATGACTTGAAATTTTAAGCATTTTGAAAATAGTAGGCATGTTTGCCCAATTTATTAATATTTACACTTTCATTTGGCTTTTTAAAATTTGTTAAAAACAATTCAGATACTGATATAAATATTGCTAGTCTTAATTGTATAATTTAAAGCTTAAGCAGGTTTACAGGGAATTCATTAGAATTCTTAATATACTAATTGTTATTGGTAGGAAGACAACATATTTCCCGATTGTGAGAATTAATTTTATTGCATAATACGTGACATAATTAGAAATTCTTATTACCCTTCAATTTCTTCACATTAGTGATTTGACGTTATTTATCCTCACACTAATCCATTTAATATTTCTGACAGCTAGAATTTGAAATCTTAAAAAAATATTTTGCGCAACATTTATTTATTGTAAAAAGTATTTATACATAAGTACAAATAGTTTTTATTTTCAGGGCATAAGGAATTTTTATCAACTTTATTTGATTTGTTTGTGTTGTTTTAAATATCATTAACCCTAAGTACGTTACACGTAGCATATATTGCCAACAATAATATATATTTTCGTGATTAATAGGTAAATTATCATCAAATAGATTATCAAATTCTTCTTTGTACTGCTAATACGATGTTATTATTAGGTAATCTACCGGTTAAGGTAGGTTTTTGGATGGACACAACTATAAAATAAATATTTTTTGTGACTCCAAACAAAACCCAATCCAGCAACCTACTCTACATCAGGTCCCTATTCATCTCTGTGCACTTCTTTCCTCCCTTCATCCCGTCCAACATCCCTGTCCTGTTCCTTCCCTTTCTTCGTTTGTCTAACATTCTCCCCTCTATTACCTTCCTCAACATTCCACTACCGCTCAATACGTCTTTCATCCATTTTTCCTGCCTCCATAGGATTTCTCTCAACAAACCTCCCTCCTCACCCACCATCTCCAGTAATACGATGTACGCAATCACCAATGAAATCATTATCTATTACATTATTTACTGTGTTTAGAATGAACTACCTAGTTTGATGCAATTCTTACCCAGTTAAGAAAAAAATTGATTCGAATTAACTTTACGCAGCAAGGCAAAGAAGCGAATGCTGCATAATTTGTTGTCGGAGTTTTTTTAACGAATACCAAACTATGGTGACCGGTCTCCTGATAAAAAGATATACTTCACCTAATTTATATGATTTCGGTTACTCATTTAGCATTAATTTGCAACTGTCAACTTTTTATCATTGATTTTGAAAGAGATATAGACACATCGAGGAAAATTATCCGTTAGATCAATTCAGATATATGAGGACGTTTAGTTATAATACGTATATAGAAGGCATCATAAATGCGAACCAGCATGTTACGGCGTACTTTAAAACCTCTAGCAAAGCTGTGTATAAAATATGTAAAACCATAAACACAGTAATCAACCCGAAGGTCGGTTTAGTAGGTGATGGTAGAGCTCACCCATGTACCAAGCCCAACGGCGTGTGAATATTCACACATCAGGGTAGGGAGGCCAGTTCCTTTCCCTGTACCGGTTATGGTTTCCCAGGAAGACCTGGTACCCGACAAATCAACTAGCTTGGGTGGAGCTGCAGGTGCCCAAAGTTCCTTGCCCGGGAATCGAACCCGGGACCCTCTGGTCAGCAGTTCAACGCTCTACCCGCTAGACCACCGCGACCCGCCATAAAATATGTATACTCACTTAAATTAAGAGCTATGAAATAGTTTGTTAGCCTGAAATTTGTCACGCAGGAGGAGAGGGCATAACTTTCGATTTTATCCTGCAAAATACCTATATGCGACTCCTATTGGATGCGGGTGGTGGAGTACACACATTGAGGAGCTCAGTTGTCTCTAAAGCTCTCTCTAGCGGTGTGAGCGGAGAAAGCTGGGCAATGGGGTGGGGGGAGTTTGTAAAGAAAGGGACGGGAGTGAGAAAGGAGGGAGAGTTGGCGACAGTTTTGACCAGGAAGAGGGAGAACGGGTGGGTGAGGAGAGGGAAGACGATTGAAGGAGAGGGAGATAAAGGAGGGACCTGGAGTGTATTAGGGGGGAATGGTGGAGGGAGCCGTGGTGCCAAGGGAGGCAGGCAGTTATGGAAACCACAAGGCCATCAACGGGAATATGCAAAGTAGTTAGGTAGGCCATTCCCAACTCCACCGTCGACCTCTCTCTCTTCCTTATCCCTCCCCACCGAATCCCTGACTACCGCTCATCTCCCCTGGAACCTCTGCCACCCCTATGCTTGTTTCTCCACCTTCCCTCCTCCTTTTGCTTTGCTTTGTTTCGCTCTTCTTTATACGTTATTTTCAGCATCTCCTTTCATGTGCTCTTCTCTTCGCCCCATGGACGTGACTAATTCTTTATGGCTAAGTACGACAAAAATTCTGCTACAGTATGTGGTAAAATGTTTATTGGAGATGTGCTTCATCAAACAACTCTGGCAAACGGCGTCTCTGAATCCAAAGTGCTTTCGCACAATATACCAGTTAGAGTAGTAATGTTTCTTAGTAACTAGGTCTTACTTAAATAAATCATTCCATGCAAAAAATATTTTGAAAATTATACCTGATGGAGAATATATATTTGATAATTTACCCATTCTTTGAAGTTACTTCTTCAACTATTACCAGTGAACTACGGAAATTTTGAAATTGTCCCTGTATACTACATCCATCTCCTTATATGTTCGTTCAGTTTTTATTTTCTTCATACTTTTTTACCCGTCGGTCCATCCTCCGTTACTTATTGGTTTAGCGGTGTCTAAATCCTTAATTATATATCAACAAAGAGCATCTTTTCACTTGAAGTTCGATTGATTGAATTGACCTTTTTTAAAATTGACTAAATTGGCCATTTTAGAGTTAAATAGGAGCGCTGCATTAATAAAAATTTGTAAGGACAAAATAAAAGTTGTATGATTACCTAAGAATTACTCTTTTACACATTAACATGTTTTCATGGATCATCAGACGGATTATTTGTGATCACTCCCTCACTTGAGTGATTCAGACCAGATTCACATCACTCACCAATTTATTCAAATGATTAATCATTTAATTATGCAAGCCTTCTAAATTTTACTTAATTTTTTCCATTTTTCTTTGCGTTTATGTGTAATTATTTTAGGCTAATTCTCCCTAGCTTTCAAACTGATACTTTAACTTTTTGTCGAAGAGGCGCTTGGCATCATAAATACTTTTTAGTAATATATCGAAAAGACGAAGATTATAAAAGCAGTCGGTATATAATATTTTACTTAGCAATGTAATGATATAAATAAATTATGTAATTATTACAAATTAATGATCATATATTTGACAGATTGTCGTTTTAAACTTAAGTAAGCTGTGACATGTTTTAGCGTGAGACCATGGCACATGTTGAACTAAATGCTTTAGAAAGATTCCAGTGTGCCTTTTGTTTGGCAAAACCAGAAGCGTTTATGTTTACGATGCCTAACAAAATATGGAATTTCCACAGAATCAAATTTATCAAGATATGGCATACCAGGTAATATGGCGCATTGGGTTTTATGCTATATTCATTCTGAATATTTATCTCTGGTAAGATTAACTTTGAATTATTCGTTCAAGGGCAGAATAAATTAAACAAGCGTATTAATTTTTAATTCCCTAAAATATTTCCGTCAAGCAACGCCCGGAACAGTGATTTATCTTACGAAATTTTAATCAAATAGCAATGTCTGCTCATTATATCATGTTTTTTAACAATTTTAATAATATTTATTGTCTTGATATTTGGCACAAAATTGTGTAATGAATTTCCGCAAATAAAAATACTCTATGGATGTAGACTTTTTTTTAAAACCTTCATTTGCTTCTGAAACGAATGGGGTGCAATAAGGAGCCCGGGAGAAAAAAAGTTTTGTTTTTTGTTCTTGCGATGAAATTTCGCATCATCCTCTCCATAATCTCCATTTTTTCCGTAGTCAGCGCACACTGCTCTGAGGAGAACGCGGTGGAAAATCAGCCTCCCCCCCCCCTCTCGGATTGCTTGCTCATCTCCGTAATTGCTCCCTTCCGCCATTTCCCCTCCCTTATCCCATCCGACGCGATCATCTGCGTCTTCGGCCCGCCCAACCCCTCTTCTCCCTTCCGACCCTCTCCTCACATTCCGCTCAGATGGCGCTAAAGATCCCGCCATCATTTGCCTTCCAAATCTTGTGTTCTCATCCAATTACGAAGGACTACTGGGATTTCATCATTGACCCAATCAATCGATCCCTCTTTTGTCCTATTTTCTCACCCCTCTTCCTCTCACCATCTCTGTTCATCTCTCCTCACTCCATTTGCCGTTCTCGTTTCTTCCTCCTTTGTCTCCTTCCCTTCTTCTCCTACTCGTGTACCGTTCCGAAAAATATCGATAATAATTGCCATCCCAGTTCACCTTCAACATTTTTCCGTATTAAATGTTACCCCTTTTCTCGAGCAATTCCATGGGGTCTTTGTCGGAATCAGCGGAATACGTAATGACAATTTCATCGTTTGCTTTTCGAAATGGATATTTTAATAAGAAAAGATGGAAAGCTAACCTTCTTGGTCGGGTCTTCCTCAGTGATTATCACCTCGATATATAATGATACATTCGACGTTTGAGGTAATGTAACCATTATGATTTGAATTACAGATCATATCCGATTACGGTTAAGTTCCGAGTTTGGGTACTTTTCTGCGGAATTGGCAATTTTGTTCGTCCTTATGAAACGATTTTCACAGGTTTGCCGACATTTTTCAGTAATAGGATGAAAATAGCGCGCTACGCTCGCTCTTTATTACCGCTTAAATTAAAGAAGGAAAATTCCTGCTCGTTTGAGGCTTTATCCTTTCCTCTTTTATAATGTATTTCTCCTCTCCTTCGTGTCCAATTTTCCTCTCGCTAAATAGCCTCTTGCATTAGCTCCTCAGCGCTTATTTTATTTTCTTTTTTGTTTCTCAAGATTGGTGACATCCTTGATGGCCTATGTCTAAAAGTTTTCTTCCAGAGCTCATGTTTAATTTCTTCTCTTTCCAGATGTTTTGTTGTTTTTTCCTATTTTCTTGTCGAGACTCGTCCAAGTCGCATGTTGACTCTTCGTTAATATTTTGACCCATCTCTCTTGTCTCGCAGCCCCTTTTTTATCACGTCTCTATTTTGTCCGTTCTTTTCCACTGATGCCCAGCAATACTCCCCCTTTAACTCTAAATAATCTTCTCCGTCACTTTTCACACGAACTCATTCTCCTTTGAGTATTCGCATTACAGAATTTACATCTTACTCTTAATGGTCCTGGGTTCCTTGCACTTGGTCGATTCATTTGTATCTTTACTCTATGACTGTATTTCCCGTGAGGAGATTCACTTTACTGAACTCTTTATTCTTTAGGAAGCCAAGGCCTACACCGGGCTGTAGAGCTGCAGATGATGATGAACTCTTTATTTTGATGGTTTATTGCTTTTAAAAAAAGCAATAAAATTTTACTCAATTATGCAATTTCCTACCCCTAATACTCCTTTATCGCCATCCACTATTTCTAAGTAAGTACTACAATTAACTACTGCAGAGTACTCTCTTTTCAACCCATTTAAATAAAGTGATATAAGTGTAATCAACGTTTTGGCTGCATAGAACTCCAAGAGTTTGAATTGGCCATTGCAACAGATTACCTCTTTAGGTAGACGAAGATACTTATGCAAGTAATGGCACAATTCGTATTTAATTCAAGTTAAAACGTTGAAAATGTAAAGAAATGCTGTTGCATTACTGTAGGTCCAGATAAAAAATTACTCTAGTCCTTTGCTATTAATGATTTAAAACCATCAAATTTCCATAAGAAGGAAATTTGATGAGCTCAGGTTATCCATTGAGTCATCATATTTCGTTTTAATGCAATGTTTACACTCAGGCAAAAAACACCCTTCACGAAGTTCCCTTACGATTGAGGCACTATCAGGAAATACTGATTTCAGATTTGTTCTACAGGTATACCGTATACTGCTGTGTTCATGAATAGTTATATCGCCTCTTTCACATTCATTTCCTATTACCTTTATGCTCTTCTACTTCTGAGATTTCTGGTATTTCTGGTCTTTGCGGCTATTCCGACAACGTCACCCATGACCTTTCTCGGTCTACCCCTCTCATATTATTCACTCTTCTCTTTCATATATTTATTCTAACAACGGGACCAAACTAATAGCAAACTTCTTTCATACTTGTCTATTATGAGTGCATCTAATCCATATTCTTTCCTGATTCTTATTCATCGCTCTCAATCTTAATTTTACCACAAATACTTAAACAAGTACTCATCGCGTACCTCATACCCAACACATTTAATAAATATTTATGCTTACCCTGGCATGCTCAAGTTTCATCTCCATAAACTAATGTGAAGTTTTGCAAAAGATCCATAAATTCAACCTTTCAGATTTTTTAATGCTCCATGATACTTTTTTATTAATATGCACTTATTCTCTTCAGGAAGACGACCATCTCGATCAATAGAAATTAAAGGTTTTTAGACAATGCTTTGTAAAGAAATACGGAAACAAGCATTGATGAATTCAGCCTTCGGCATGCTTTATGACTGGGCAATCAATGAAGTCTCCACGGGTTAACGGGGGTAGAGCCGAAGTAAGTTAATATAAGAATATGACCATTGACCTGAAATGAGAAACAAAGTAATATTTTTTACTTCCACTGTTTTAACTCAGTAATAGGATATGATGTAAAGAATAAGGCCTTTTGAATAGTGTTTTATTTTAAAATTATACTTAAAGCAATTATAAAATATTTGGTCTAAGTGAACCGTAGTTAGGAGTAGCAAGTCAATTGAAATTAACTTCCGTTGTTCTTTAAGAGTAAAATTACGAACACCTCTGTTTCTGTGATTTTTAAAACAAATTTTTGTAACCGTTGAACGCCCACGATATAATTTCAAAAATTCATGACATTCGCATTCCTCTCTGAGAGACGTCCATCTTGATCAATAGAAATTAAGGGTTTTGAGGCAATGCCTTGTAGAGATATACGGAAACAAACATTGATGAATTCAGCCTTCGGCATGCGTGATGACTAGGCATCCAACGAAGCCTCCACACACTCCTGCTCGTATTCCTTCGCCTCCTGAAGGGAAGCGGACGGACTCCTTTGCTCCCCTTCCCCCAATAACCCTCCCCCACCCATCTACTCCATTGGTCCATTCCTTAATCGCCCTGATTGGGACTCTGTCTACAGATTGGGGGAACAGCAATGGGGGAGATTGTTGGGGCGGCCGAGGGGGAGATGTGGAGGATGTGGGGATGGGTCTCCCACCCTTGCCAACAGGGGCGGTGGCGGCGCGCGAAGCCAAAGCGGCGGAGGGGGGTAGAGACTTAGACGAAGGGTGGGGCGGGGAAGATGGAGGAGAGGGTGCGGAAAACTGGGGGGTGGGGAAGGAACAAAGATGGAGGAGGATTGTGGGAGGGTGGGTGAGGAGGGAGGGGTCACCGGGAGGAATATCCTGCGCGAAGGAGGGGAGGGAGAGAGAGAGAGAGGAGATATCTCCGAGGCGGCTAGGGAAGAAGGAGTGACGAGGGGTGGAACCGAAGTGGAGTGTGGAGCAGGGTAGTGGTGTGACGTAGTTCCTTTCTCCCTTACTCTGCTTTGCTAAATCTATTCTCCTTGTTGCTGTGTTTCTCATCCTTCGCGTTCGATGGTGCGTGAGAGAGAGGGTCCGCTGCTGCCAGCGCCTGCCATGATGAGCTTGTAAGGACATGTGGAGGACGCGCGCTAAGTCCATTACGTTTCTCCAATTCAAGCAATTGGGGCGCATCGCGTTGTAAACAAGGGTGTTTATAGCGTGTCGATTCACGTGAGGATGTGTATCGAAATGTGCGCCTGAAGCAGAACAATGGCTCATGCGCCAAGCTTAAATATTGCAGAATTTTTTTGCCCATTACCCACTCTGGACTTCAAGATGGCGTGCTTGATAAAATTTTTAATAAATCATTGCACGGAGGCCATCTCTGATCACGTTGTTTGTTTAAACATATTCTAATAAACTTTATTTTGAAAGCCATTGATTGTTTACGGTTTTTTCGGGAGACAAACATGTGACACCTTTGATTCGTTTACATGCAAGTCACTTTCTAAAGATTTCCACAAATAATCGAATTATGTCGAAAGTAGGCAAGTATACCAATCCTGGATAACAATATTCATAACAATTTTTAACTTGACTATGCTGATTAACCAGAATGGAAAGCAGGCCCCAGTTAAGTGATTTTTTGGTTTCTGAAGGGTGCTTGAAATATTTTTATATTCTCTTTGAAGATCACCATATGAAGTATTTCACGTGTGAAGTGATTAAATGACGTTATTGGGTGAAGTATCCGTGATTTAAATTTCTGATATAGAAATATCTCCGTTTCAATATCGTAAAATTTGCTATGGGAGGACGAATATACACATTTATTGAATTTCATGTCTTCTGTTTTCTTGATCAAATGATTAATATAAATGGAAAGTCGAAGAAGAAGTCGATGATTGGTGGTCTCGTTTAGCCTTCATATAGTAAAACATTTGAAGTAGTGCTTTCAGTGGCGGATCTGAAGAGAATTCTTTTGGAATATTTCTGATTTAATAAAACTAATAATAAGATCATATAATAAAAGACAAAGATAAAAATATAACAAAGATAAAAACTATGATTAATATCATTATGAGCACCTTTTGTCGCCAGAGTATAAAATTATTTGCTGCAAGTTGCGTTACGATAGATTGTAAAGTTGATTGGGATGGTTTTCAAATTCCAGATTAAGGGTCTTTAGATTCTCTACTGAATGCTATTTAGGTTACAATTTCTCTTGTTAAAGTTAAGTGTCATGAGACTGTGACTATGCAAAGAATAAATTTACAATACGTTGCATGTGAATTTATTTAGCAACTCATTTTATTTGAATAGTGGTCACTATTTTCCCATTTAAAGGAATCACAGCACAGCAGGGGAAATATGTAATGTATTCATTTAGCATCACACTAATGAACTTGGGATGGGACTCCCTGCGTCGCATCGTCTTGAAACATTAGAATTACACCTTTCTCTAATGGTATTTACCATCATAAATTTACACTTATTGTATGTTTAATATTCATCAAAAAGAGAAATATATTAGAAGTTTCTCCGTTTCATTCATTATTGGCCCGTTGCCCTAATCCAGTAAATAATATCCCCTTAGAATACTCTATGGAAGCCCTAAATAGTCTTTTAATCAAAAAATTAATTTCCCACAACCTCTTAATTTTCTAACAAATGTTTACCCTACCTTCCCATATTCTCTGACACCATGACAGATTATTTCTTACTCCCGTTTTTATTTTGTCTGTGGATTTGTCTCTTACTGTCGTATCATCTTCTCAATCTTCGTCTTAACTAAATCCATGATATATTATTCCCCTTTTCGTCATTGAGCTCCATATAGTCTCTCCTCTCCAGTTCTTTGTAAGCTTATTTGTGTTAATTTTGTGCACCTGAACGTAATCATCAACCTCTAGCAGTAGGATTCAAAAGCTCACATTCATCTCTGACATGCTTTCATACATGGGGTGGGAATTTTCCCTCGAATGCTGCTACCAAGTGCTTTCTTGTTTGTGACCATGCTTTCTTTCAGCAGAGTAGTTGCCTCTCCGTCGTGAACGACGTCTTACCTTGAGTTAAACTGCACTTAAGACCCAACTATCTTATTATATGCCATTTAATGCCGATTATAAATAAACTGAAAAAGTCCACCAATTCTAATCCCTCGTAGCCAAATGTTTACGTTCGACTTCACCATTTTGCATTTCATTTTAAGTTTACTGCCACTAATTTTCCTAGTATATCGTTGAAGCATTAGAGTCATCGCCCAAGGGGTATATGATAAATGTCTTCTAAAATTTCTGGAATAACTGCGATTACATCCACGAAAAACTTTCACATGATCCCCTCCCTGTGGTTTCTCTTCGGTGGGGTGACGGGGAACCTTTTTTTTTGCCAGCATAAACTTTTATCGGAAAGAATGTTATTACGCCATATTTTTAAATGTAAGGTTGTATGCTCTAAGGAGATTAATCTGTGGTTACAGGTATTATACACCCTTTTGAAAATGCTGCCTTCACCGATGTTACCCTCTAATTTGATTGTAAGACCTATTTAATTTTTTTTCATACAAAACTTTGCAGGTTTAAAACATCTTCTGATTTTCCTAATAATCTGACAGAATTCGTTATTTTTTACATTTTCCTTGGATATATTCAACTTTAGTGGCTCTAGCCAAGTCTCAAAAACACTCAAGTGTTGTTTCAAGCAACAGGATTTGTATTTCATAATAATAAAAATGATAGAAAGAATTTACCTTCAAATAAGAGTTATATCCTGAGTTTCACATATTATAATAAATGGATATATAATGGTACCCATTCTAATTATTTCTGGTCGAAATTAAATTATAACTCGATAAAAATATTTTTTATTGAATACACTTGAATTCTGAAAATTTATTCACATCATATGTACAAACTTAGAAGAATTTTAATAGCGCAACTGGAGAACCTATCAACGGAGGCCTCATTTGAAATTTTTCTCTCTTAAACTTGAAAAATCTCTGTGGAATATTATTCGAAAAAGCCACATTTTTTCTGCATTAACTATTTATTTTAAAGCAACACAAAGTATGCAACAAGCACCTGGTAGAAGCTTGCCGAAAAGTAACGGGATCTCAAAATTATGCTTTTTTTTGACAAATGCATTCTTGAAACATATGAGCCAAACGGAATCCAATATTCTGTATTCCATTAACTAATACTGTCATTACTAGCCTCTTTTGTTTCCCTTCGTTAATCCGAACTGGATATTACACGAACGGTCAATTGTATTTTTCCTACCATCGTTGGATGATCTTAGAACTATCATTAGCAATTTAGTATCTCTGTAGCTTGTGGAATGAATCTTAGGCCTTGAAACCTCATTATTGGCCGTTTTAATTTTTGTGGGGAAGTATTTAAATTGATCCAATTCAATGTTCCGCCATTATGTTTATCATGAAGAAAGAAGAAACCATTTCTATTTCATAAATTTGACCATATTATTTACCTTTGCCCTTCCTCTCAGTTATTATTCGTCCCAGCTCCCATTGATGCTGTAATTTCCATTAGTAAATCCATTCTATATAGTATCCCTGGGTCAAAGATCACCTGCTAACCTCATCCACGATACAATATCTATTTAACCATTCTAATATACTTTTTATCATAATATTACCACCTGCTATCTCAAATGTGGTAAATTTCTTTCGTTTCAATCAAAGAGTGTACTGTTGAGTGTGTTTTGCAGCTATGAAAATAATTTCTCCTGCTTAGAATATAGAATATTCTTTAACCTTCTTGCATATATTCCATCTTCCTAGTCTCTATAATCTTTATATGTAACACCTGGGGGACGCGGTAGTACAACGAGTGGATATTTAGATTACCAAACCGCATTCGATTCCTGAGAACGCCTCTGGGCATCCTCGGCTTCACTCAAGCTGTTTGATTTCTCGGGTGCAGACCTTTCTGGGAAATCATAGGCGGCACAGGGGAAAGAAATGGTTCTCCTACTCTGATCTGCCAATTTCAGACGTCGACATCATTGGGCTTAATACTACTCTACCTCACCTACCAAACCGACCTTCGGATTAACAACCGTGGTTCCAAGCAAATATCAGAGTGCTACTTCAGTCATATTTTATTTTCTCTTTTAGTTCCTCATCTCATTCTTTTATTTTCTGCGTATCCTTCATTCATGTTCTTTTATCATCATCCATTATGTTACTGGCTTTCATATGTCTTCCACACCTACCTACAGTTCCTATAACCTATGGCTTTTTAATTGTTTTCGTATTTGTTCTACAATTTTTTTCGCTCGTAATCCCTTTTCTTTAGATCTTTCTTCCCCCTCTTTACTATTCCGCGCCACTATTCTCCGTAAGGGTTGAATAAACTAATTATAGATATCCTTTACTCCATTCAATTTGAAAATTCTACCCTCTACTGAGAATCCTTCATCGCCTTGTAAACCTTTGAAATACCATGTCTCATATCATCAGGCCTAAATTATCCGTTGCCGCCCCTCTTAAGCTGTTCAGGCCGATTAACGCTTTTCCTATATATCTGTAAAGCTATGAACTAATCCAATTTTTATCTTCCTGTGAACTCCATTATTATCCACGTCTACCGATTTTTTCTCGTAATTCTTAATTCTCTGCGGAGCTATTAATGATGCTAAAATACGATTCTGGTTATCAGCGATAAATTGAAACGAGTCGTGTTATTGATTAATGAAGATGCGTGTTTATCGTGATTGAGTGGATTAATTATTTTATGTCGAAAAGAGGGGACAGGATGCTGTAAAATTTTAAATTTAATTTGGTTCATTGCTTAGCATCCACATCAGGAATTATTGCCAACCATTGAAGATTTTATCACCAACCTTTCTGAATACGTAAAATCCGCCAAATTTACATGTTGCATACTGCTCTTTCTGTAATGAGAATATGCACGATATTTATACATGATAAGCATAGTGTGTGTTGGTTCGTATGTGTGTGTGTATATATATATATATATATATATATGCACATGCACACACATTTATTATCTTTCAAGCATATATATATGTATATATTAGGTCCAGGCATACTCGACGACGAAATAGAAAGGGCATTAAAGGAGATGAAAGCAAATAAGGCCGTGGGGGTGGACAATATTCCTGTAGAAATGTTGAAATGGTTAGGGAAAGGTGGGAAGAAGGCCATATATGGACTGATTCGTAGTATCTATGAGGAAGGAATCTGGCCGGAAGATTTTGTGAGAACGGTGTTAGTTCCTATTCCAAAAAAGGCAAAGGCTTCGTCATGTGAGGATTACAGAACAATAAGTTTGATATCCCACGCAGCTAAAGTTATTCTCAGGATCATCAACAAAAGGATAGAGAGTAAGGCAAATGATTACTTAGGGGATGATCAGTTTGGGTTCAGGAAAGGAAGAGGTACGCGTGATGCCATTGCAGTAATGAGATCACTAGTCGAGAGGAATATAGAATACAATCAGGACGTTTTTGCCTGTTTTGTAGATTTCGAAAAAGCGTTTGATAGAGTGAATTGGGAAAAATTAATGCGTGTATTGCAGAAAATAGGAATGGATTGGAGGGACAGGAGACTGATCCGCAACCTGTACATGTCTCAGACTGCTCAGGTGCGAGTGGGGAACGGAGAGTCCGGATGGGCAGTGTTAGGAAGAGGTGTAAGGCAGGGTTGCCCATTGTCACCGGTACTGTTCAACGTATATGCAGAGGAAATGATTAAAGAGGCATGGGAAGAACTGGAGGTAGGAATGAAAGTCGGAGGGGAATTCGTGAAATCGGTTAGGTTTGCTGATGACCAAGCATTAGTTGCTTAGTCAGCCAAGGGGTTGCAAGCATTGTTGAGTGAATTGGAGGTTCAGTGCGATAAATATGGGATGAGAATCAATATTAATAAAACAAAGGTTATGCGATTTTCCAGAAAGAAAAAGGCTAAGCTAAATATTAAAATAGGCGGGGAAAAAATAGAGCAGGTAGAACAGTTTACATATCTCGGAAGTGTTTTGGACCAATACGGTCAAAGTGGTAGGGACGTAAGGAGAAGAATTGCGCTAGGCAAGGAGGCTTTCTCAAGGAGGAGGGAGTTGATGACGGAGACGTTGAGTAGGGATGTTAAAACAAGACTCGTAAAAACTCTGATATGGAGCGTAGCTATGTACGGCGCGGAAACGTGGTCGCTGAAGCAGGAGGATAGACGTAGATTGGAGGCTTTTGAAATGTGGGTGTGGAGAAGAATGGAGAAGGTGAAATGGACCGGAAGGAAAACAAATGAGGAAGTACTAGAAATGGTGGGGGAGGAGAGGGGTTTGTTGAGAGAAATCCTATGGAGGCAGGAAAAATGGATGAAAGGCGTATTGAGCGGTAGTGGAATGTTGAAGAGGGTAATAGAGGGGAGAATGTTGGGCAAGCAAGGTAAGGGTAGGAACAGGATAGGGTTGTTGGACGGGATGAAGGGAGGAAAGAAGTACACCGAGGTGAAGAGGGACCTGATATAGATTAGTTTGCTAGGTGGGGAGTCACAAAATGTTTATTTGATAGTTGTGTCCATCCAAAAACCTACCTTAACCGGTAGATTACCTAAAAATATATATATATATATATGTGTGTGTGTGTGTGTGTACACATACGTGGTTCGCGGTACGCTTGTTTATCCTCCAAAACACATACATATGTGTTTTTTATAGTACATATATGTGTGTGTAAATATGTATATACTATATATATACCTAAATATATATACACACACAGATATATATGGTTTACCAAAAATACCTGAATCTGTGAATGTGTCAGAAACTCAAATTGTGATAGTATTTCATTATGAGAGAAGTTAAAGAATTCCGAATTTCGAATCGGGTATAATTTTAATCCTTAAATGCTTCAATGTGAACTCCTTCATGTGTAATGTTTAGAAGAGTCTCTCCCAAATTAGTAAGGTTTATTTTTTCCTGGATAGACGGACGGGCAGGTGGAGATTTCTTTGGCTGGGTTCGAGGAAGGGGAGTCTCAGAAAAGGCTGGAGGCCGGTGGTAATTGGCTCCCAGCTTTTTCGGAGTGCGTACCGTTCGTTTGCGAAACATCTGTAACGTGGCCTCGATGCGCTCCGTCATGAAGTGGTTATTGGGACAGCGGTATGCCATCAAATTTTGCGTGAAACTGGGCAAAACCGGGAAAGAGACTCGTGGCATGCTCAAGACAGCATGTGATGACGCTATGGGGACTTATGACGGAAAGCGTGGGATTGAGAAAGGTGTGTGCGAAAGTGGTGCCGCAAGTGCTTTCGGAAGAACAAAGGGAAACTCGCACGCGGATCTGTCAAGAACTTCTCGACCCCACCAAGAGGCCTGACGTTATCCCCATCAGACTTATTCCTCTTCCTCCGCATCAAATCCATACTGAAAGGACGTCACCACGGCTCAGGAGAAGCTTTACAACAGGTCATGAAGAAGGAGCTTAGCAGGACTCCGGGCTCCGCCTTCCAGAAGGCGTCAGAGGCGTGGAAAACCCGGTGGCGTGTGAACGCAAAAGGGTGCTATTTCGAAGACTTTTAAGTGAATGTATAATTATAGAAAAATGGCGTTTTTTATGACTCAGTCCTACTACTTCTGGGACCGACCCTGAAGCTAAAAAAAAGATAAATATTATTTCTTATACGATGTTAGCATGTAATAACACGGAGGAAGAGTCAAATATTAAGGCCTATTGAATTTTTTTGAGATAATAACCGATAATACCTAATAAAAATACTTCCTTCTTCTGAAAATGTTTTAAACAGTAATTTGTATGTAATAAACAACATAATCTTCGCTATTCTCAAGTAAAATGTATTGCAATTACGTTTTTGAAGAATTGAAAACTGCTACGTTTAGTATAAGCTAAATAAAATAATTCAACAGAAAGATATAGCTTTGCCCACTTTGACACTGAACAGTGTAAAAATTAGTCTCTGCCTTTTAAATTTAAGGTTCACTACGGTAATTAGAATGGTCATCCGTAAATATTATAAAATATCTACCGTGACACTGATTTATCATGAAACAGTTGTGATTTTTCGGAGAATCGAATGCAGGAGCATTCAGGACAATAAAGTCGGTCGAATTATTGTGCAAATCGAAAAATTTGTGTCCATTTCAAACTGGATTCTCCTGTTTCATCATTTTTCCTGTTAAAAGGCGCGCATATACTTCGTGCGTGTTACCAATTACAAAGAAAAAAGAATTGAAACGTATGCTGGCGTGTAAATAGAGGACCGAGGTTCATTTGCGTCTCCAACTCTGAAATTGCCAAATGGGCGAATAGAAGAGGATATTCGGACGCTCTAGAATATAAAAAGGATACTCGTACCCAATAAAAAATAATCCATGGAAGAAATACGAAGAGATGGGTTTAGGGTATTGCCCGATGGAAGAAGAACCGTCGGGAGGCTAAATCAGGAGAGGAGAAGAATAGATCGCGGAAGAGCACCAGGATTCTTGGGGATAGGAATGCCCGAGGACACGAGCGCGGTCGGCAGTGAAGCAAGAAAGAGCAAAAAGAAAGGGAAGAAATACGAGAGGGGGGTGGAGGAAAAAGCGGAAGGAAAGGAGAAACATAAGTAAAGGAGAAGTGTAAGGAAAGGAGAAGCGTAAGGAAAGGAGAAGCGTAAGGAAAGGAGAAGCGGAATACATGATAAGCGCGAGCGGAAGATCGGAAAAGGTTTTGGAGGGGAGAAGCCTTTGGAAAATGGAGGTTGAGGAGAGAAGGGAAAGAGAGTGTGTGGGTGTGGAAGGCAGGAAGGTGGGGAGAAGGGGGGCCGTAGAAGTGGGCGGGGTGAGGGAAGACGGGAAACGAGGCGCATTAAGCCACCGCCAAATGCCATTGCTCCCTCCTGATCCGCCCTCTCTCTCTCTCCCTTGCTCTGCCTCCCTCCCTCCTCTTCGTCTCCCCACTTCCTCCTCTCCACCTCCCACCTCCGCCGTGCAGCGACTCCATATCCCCTCCTCCGCGCCTCCTTAACTCCCTTCATCTCGCATTCCGGACTGCGGCCAATCTCATGAATACATTCATAGTCGCGGGAGTGAGCGGGAGGGTATGGTGTGTATGTGTGTGGAGGGGGAGAAGGGTGCAGGGCAAAGGGGAATAGGGGATGGTGGAGGAGGGGCTTCGAAGGGTTGCCAGTGGGGGAGAGAAGGAGTGACTGGCTGGGAGGTGGGAGGGTATCCGAACCGGGAAGCGGAGGTTAGGTGAATATTCGAGGTCTGTGGAGAGCGGGAGATGACGATGCAGATGGTAGCAGACCGCGGCGAGGGGGTGAGGGGAGTGGGATACGTGGAGGAGTTGCCACCCACCGGGGTTTGACGTGAAAGGGTTGGGGTGCGGTTAGGGGATCTGAGTGTGAGAGGGGTGGGGTTTCCTAGGGAGTGGATGAGAAGCATGGAAGAGAGTGGATACTTGGCATCGTTCGGCCGTGGGTGGGTGGCGGTTTCGGAGATCTCATTGCCGCTCTTCAGGGTTCTTTCCTTCACATAAGATCTAATGTCCCTGATTTGGATTTCGAGGCGCATGTGGAGGGGGTTCTGGACGGTAGGGGGTGTGCTGGTGGCGGTTAAGGGGTTTGTGGAAGGAAGGAAGACTTCCTTCCGCGGTGGTGGTGGGAGGTTGTAAGGAGGAATGGCTAGTGGAAAGAGAGATTTGTTTGTCTGCTCAGCTCCTTCATTTCGATCATCGTATCCGAGAGCTTCTTAAGATAAACAGATCCTCATTGTCTTACTGATGGGATGGAGCAAGGGAAATTACGACGTCCTTTAAGAGTTTGTTGAGCAATTTTATTGTTCTCTTAATGGCATCAGGAATGAATTTCATCCTTAACTTTGATTCGATTTGGTTGTTTCAAGAGTTTTTAACATCCTAACTTTAATTGCGCGCATTGTGATATTCTTCTTTCGTTATAGGTTTCAAGTGAATTAGAGATGAGAATTGACGTTTTCAAATAATATTAGTGATTAGGTATGAAATGGAATTAACATGATATGTGTAGCGTCTTAGGATATTAAGGTAGTGCGTTGACTTGATACTAGTGGTGGTATTTTATCTGACTTGTAGTGAGTATAAAATTTTGCTAATTCGATTTTATGTAACATTAGGGAGATTTGTTTTGGAATTGGATTGTATTCAGTATACACCTTTCTTATTTTTCGATGTTCTCGGTTTTAAGTAGCGATTAAGTTCGTCCACTTATGCATTTCACTTATCATACTTTAAATTATAAATTATGGGAGATATTCTTACATCGCAAAATTTACAGGATTTATTCGAGAAAAAAGTTTCCTGTTTTCTCTTCACTTTACGGAAAACCTGATTCACTGATAACTGGAACTAAATACTCAAACATTAACGCTTTGCCAGAATAATATTTTCCAAGTATTACCTAATTGAAATGAAGTTTATTATTTTAATGTATTTTATGGATTATGATGGAAACAAATTTGTGGTAGAAATGTGAGATGATTCGCCCCGGATTGTGAAACCAACGTTTTAGGACGTTGCTGTCAATTTAGCGGCGCACACATTTATTTTTACCTGGCTCGGAATTTATTGGAACGGAAGACCTTTTCCTGGAAGCGGCGAAGCAGCCTCACCGCATAGCATGACAATTGTAGCGCATTCGCAAACTCTCCGTAAATGCGATTCCAACACACTCGTTAAACTAATCAACAAATCCAATTTGCAACGAGTTCAGCAGGAAACACCGTTCGTCTCGTTTACAACTGATCACCCCACCCTCGTGCCGAGCGAGGGTGAGGGAAAGGAAGGAGACTATAACCTTGAGTTTACTGTCTTCCCCTGCGGGCTTTCTCACCCTTTTGTGTCCTTCCCTCTCTCTCTCTCTCTCAGGTTCTTTGATTGCGCCGCTTTTGTTTGCTCTTTTGGCCACCATTATCTAATGTTCTTTCAATGAAAAATAAGTGAAATTATTCCGTTTTCTTTCAAGATTAATTTATAGTGGGCATGCAATATTTGCAATAATAAGTGAACCGCAAATCTTCTATATTACCTCAGAAGATTTTCTTAAAATATTTTTTTTCTTTTTCTCATTACCCAGAGTTCAATTCCTGGTTAATAAAATAGGTCTACCGAATCTAAAATATTTAACAAGAGTATTTAATTGATAATATGTATATAACAAAAGACGAACTATCTAAGACAATTGCCTTTACTTTATGCATAAAATATCTATAAGCTATGATAAATCGTACTAATTATTAATAGATATATTCCATCAAATATTAGGGCCACGTACTTTTATATAACATCACTACTTTTTAAGTTACAGGAGGCTTAGTAGTATGAACATCATCCACGGCCTTCATAAAAATAGCCAATGTCTATGAGAGTAGCTATTTGTTACTTAGATGAAGAAAAGAATATTAAAAAAAACAAACCACTGTGGTAAAATTACTGCAAGTGCTCCTCGAACTTGTTCTGTCCCTAGTCTCTCAATAGAATTATATCATATGACTACATGTGTATTATTATGTAATATGACCTGGTGCGGTGATTTAAATCGTGCTACCTTAGATTAACAAAAACAAAGTATTCAACTCGGTTTGGTAGATGATGGTAGAGTTCACTATCATCTACCTGCCCAGAGTGCCTTGCCCGGGCCCTCCTGTCAGTAGTCCAACACTCTACCCCCTGGACCACCGCCACCCATACCTTAGACTATGCCACTGGAAAAATGAGATATTACTTGGTGAGTGCATGCTATTTGTCAAGGATTATTACTTCACTCTCAGATTTAATTTGCCAAACAAATTTAAACACATCAGTAATTACAATCAAACTCTCTTATGTAACTCTGCGTGCGACTTTTTTCTAATTGAGTCAAATGTTTTATGGGCTATTAAACTCTCTTGCGTTTTACGTTAGGATGTGAACCTTGCCATGATAACGATTAGTTGTAGCCTAAATAAAGGAGAGAAATAACGTCCGACAATTATAATGGACAAGCGGTATTAAAATTAAAATTCCTGTTTGGATTCAAAAGTATATTTAAAAAACAGTTTCCAGTTAATCTTATGTCATCAATCCAATATTCAAAACTCAGTGGCTGGTAATTATACGCAGAAGCAATTCTCCGAGCTAGAGGAAGCAGTGCAGACATTCCTAACTCCTGAAGGGTAAAAATTTCATCTATTGAATCCCTTCTTCACTTAAATTACATTTCTACCCCTAATTTTTCACTTTAAGAATGGTGAATTTCTGTCAAAATTTATATCATCAAACACGTTTTTACTTATTTTTTACTTTTTTCATCCATACTCATATTTTCCGTCTTTTGGGTATTGGTATCAGTGTTTTAATATTTCATTTCATATGGATTTACGTCCATGATATGAAGTGGCTTTGTCTATGATGTAACCATAGTGTTACTTTTACTTAAAATATTCATGTATTTACAAAGTATTATTACAAAGCAGGACATTTGTCGTAAAAAATTGTAGATACGCTTTTTTTCAGATGTCGCCACCAAAAGTGTTGGCTGGTCAGAGATGACTCGCTGAAGAGCATTTTCAGTTATCCCCGCTATCCTTCTCATCTCACGGCATATCACCCAATAAGACCTTCAATTAATGCCGAAACGTAAAAAGGGCCCACCCTTACGGCTCGACTGTCGAGCAATTTTCTCCGTCAATACGAAAGTGGCGTCGCATAACATACCATTCCGGTGTTATTCCTTGGCAGCCGATCCGAAATTCCTAAGTGGAGATTGCCGTTTTGCAGGAGATTTCGGCGCTCTCGGCTTGTGAGAGAGGCAGTGGGATGTCGGTGTGGGGGGGAAGTGGGGTGGCGAGGGAGGGTGAAAGGAGAAGGGGAAGTTACAAAGTGGGAGGAAGAATGAGGTGGAAACAAGTGGGGCGGGAGTTGAATGGGGTGAATGGGGGGAGGATGGGCTAGGAAAGGTTTTTTTCCGGAGATGATGCGGATGGGGTGGAGGGGGGTTAAAAGTCGGGGCCGGACGGGCATGGGAAGGGGACAAGTAAGGGATTGGTGAGAGGTGGCGGGGGGAGGGTAAAGGGGAAGAGAGGGTGAGAACTCCGTATGGGGGAGGGGATTAAACTGGCTTTTACGCGGATGAGATCTGTCCCGAAGTAGACCCATTTCGTATCTCTGCTCTTCCATTCTCCCTCCCTCCTTCCAGCCTCAAACAGTTCACATCCCGCCCTATTCCTCCAATCCCGGACTTCCATCCTTCCTGCCTCACACCCTGGAACTCTTCTCCCTCACCCCTCAAACCCGAAACCTTGGGAATCGCAAGCTCCATCCAAGTACTCTTTTATTTCGCGCATTTGCTCCCCGTCTCACGCACACAGTTCCTCAGTCTTCCTCTATTCCATCTCCCTTCTGTCCTCTCTCCTTTTCAACGCCGTCATTCCTCCATTACCCGCCTCCTTCCTCACCGCTTTATCCAATCAATCGACACTACCCCGACTCATTTTCTCTTCCTCCATTTATTTGGCTTTGGATTTTAAAAATAAATTATTTGTGAAATCCACCTAATCTTCCTGTCCTCCTATGTATAATATAATTTTGTGTTTTCCTGCGTTAGTGCTTTCATGTCCTTCAGTTCAGATTCTTCTATTTATTCTTAGAGGAATTTTATTTCCACCTTTTAATAACATATTATCTACTACTTCTATAATTAGTTGACAGTACATATTGTTTTCCTATTCGATGGCTCTTAACATCGATACATTAATAGAAATAAAGGTGTTGTAATTTTTTGTGGAATTGAAGTACCATTGAGGATGGTGATTTAATTTTACTTTGCCGTTTTGTGCATAAGATTTAGAAAATAACGGCATTGTTTAAGTACCGCTGCTTAACTTTATGAAATGGAGCACTAATTTTTCATTTAACTTGGATAATGACGGAAACATTTCTTAGTTACATATTTTTCAGTGCATGGAATGAAACTTTTCTTGACGATTTTCAATAAATGTTTACAAAAACGAAACATTTATAATGGGAAATTTGTATTCTATGCAATTCGTTAAATATACGAAGTCTCTGTGTTATGCAAAAAAATGCCCTTTAAATTTTGTACTCTTTTTCTGTTGCATTGACTTCCTTTTCTTCTCAGAGTTTTTCGAACCGCTTTTTTACTTCGAGCCTTGTCCTGTTCTTATCGTTAGGATTTTCTGGTAGGTAGGAGGCTGTTCTTTATCTGTATTAAAACCATATATTAATTTTGTTATTTTTATTTCTTGATGATACATTCAAATAAATATTCTTATTACTTGCCGTAATTGGTGTATGGAGAATTATATTCCTGAAGTTGGAATGTCAAAAAAACAATTTTTGTTTGAAAACTTCATTTGTATTTTATATCCTAGTTGCTTATGGAATGTTTCTTTTTGTTAAATGATATAAGAATTTCCATTCGTACAAAAGAGAACTTACATTTCTTTCTCCTAACAGTGACAATCTTCGACGCGTGGAAACAAATGTAATTATCAGCCATTTGCTACTATGATTTTTAGTAATTAGTTACGTATAGTACCAGTCAAATATTTTCCAAGATTAAAGCCAATACTGGATTGCATGGAAAGAAAGAATTTGCTTAATGCTGCTACCTCCTATAAAATATAATTTATTTAAGATTTCGTATATAGCTACTCAGTATTTATTTAGACGCCAGCATATTCTCATTCTTCTTCATCCTCGCGCTGAAATCACTATTTACAATTTTTAGTAGGACTTCTATCTACACGCCACGCCGTATTATTACCATTAAAATAATTAGCCTCTCCTTCTTTGCAACGAAAATAAATTTCCCGAATGGTAATCATAGCGAACAGCAATAATCTTATCCGATCGTGTTTTCGGCAAAGGCAAGCCTTTTTCTCGTTCCAAATAGCCTTCTTCCCCCTCGCTGTGATTCTTCACAGAGATTCTCCTCCCACTTAACCCCGTCTGGTGCGGAGGGGGGCAGAGCAATATATCTGGCGGGAAAGGGGGTCTGCTACCACTCCTGTCTTGCCAGTTAAGTGATTTAATGGTGCCTGGCTATTTCGATCCGTTAGGCCCTGAGTAAGTGGTGCTTGGTGGTTTTACTCTGATGTGGGGACATCGGGCACTTCCAATTTTCCGTGATGGACCTCAGTTACGAGGGATCTAGAGGAAATTTCAAGGAGATGTGGCGATTGATTCTACCTGAACATGAGTCTAAAGTTCTCATATGTTGTTGCTTCACGTTTTATTGGCACTTAGGATGAAAAGTTATGTGACGGAAACTCATGTCTCGTTAATGGAATCGTAATAGTGAGCACCTTAGCCAATTTATCAACATTATGTGATTTCCATTCAACCTATTTTGTATCTAACCTTTCAATAACGTTCTTTTTCTTAGAAATCACATTTCTTTAAATGCCGAAATACCCACTGTTATTATCATTGGCCTCAATTTTATACCTTAGGGAAGATTGTAACTTTCCACGTGGGAAGTATTGATCATCTTTAAATTTAGGATCACAACACATCAATAATAGCTTTCGAATCATAACCTGGAGTCTATAGCGCTTTTAAAGCTGAAATACCAAACCTTACTTACCTACACATAGAATAATGGATACATTTGAAGGGATCCTACTGGAGTTTCAAATATCGTGGTGTATTTGAAAAGAAATTGTTAGTTTCAATCAGTATATGCATGCACGCATCTTTGCCAATTTTAGGTGAAATAGGAATTTTTAGCATTAATATGTATTGAATTCCTTAAATCTTCAAGACATTACCATCAGATTTAGCAAAAAACAGGCAACAAAATTCAAGCTTCACACACAGATGATGGATTAAAAAATTAGTATACCCTTGAAGTTTCATCTTTAGCTTGACCATTACAGGTAATGCAACAAATTATATATGAGGGAATAAATTTTAGTATGTATTTGAAATGGTTAATTGGAAATGGTTCTATAATTTTACTCATCACATGCATATTCATTTTCAGTTCGATGACGTATCTGGTAATTAAACCTACACTGAACAAATTTTATGAAGAAGACTTGCCTGATGAAAGAGCAAATATAATCATTATTATTACTGTCAACGGCGTAATTTTTACCTTTCCTACAAGATGAAGCCATCAAACCTACTATCTTTAGTCGAAAACATTACGCTTAGAATATTAAGTTCCCTCCAGGTTAGTGGTACGCTACGTGGTAGCGCCTCCGTGTACGAACCTAAAGACCGCGGATTTGAGGCCTACGTCGAGCTCTCCTGCATTCTGCGAGCTCTTTTGGTTGGATTCTAAGAAACATGTATATTCAGTAAG